>JAUJYZ010001546.1:0-7500 GCA_033675265.1 Actinostola sp. cb2023 | reverse complement strand
TAACCAGCCATTTAATTGTTTTCGCGGAGAGCTGAAGGAACTAAAATCGGTACCTGGTTTTCCTGGTGTTCCTGGTGTTCCTGGTGTTCCTGGTGTTCCTGGTGAAGCTAAGTATTAAATAATAAGACACGTGATTTAGACTTTACGGATATATACTATACAGTGCCGGGGACCTCCAATAAAGCTCCCCCGCTTAACAGAGCACAGGCAGCCCAACCATTGCTTCTGAGGGATAAATAAATATTCGCGCCATTTTTGATGGGTTTCCTGTGGTATACGCGCGCGCACTCTATTATTATTATGAAACCCATCAAAAAGCTGACAATAAACAATACCTTGTACTTTTGATTCCAGTTGTTTTATTCTGCAATATACAAGCAACAAATAATAATAACTATAAATTTATATTATTAAAACTCCCTACAACTCGGACAAAATGCTGTGGCCGTACGTTATGGAGTCAGAGGTGGCCGCTGTAAGGAGGTAACAATTAGTTGTTCGACCGGCTCTATTTCTCCAATCAGTTGGAGTTAACGTTAACAACCGTCCCCCCACCTCCCTCCCCCGAAAACTCGTGGGAACTCACAACCTAAAATTGGTTTTCTGATTCTTGACAATATCAGCCCACCCCAACCCGAAAAAAACAGATCCCAGGCCTGAAAAGGTTTTGAGAAACATTAAAAAACGTCAGTTTCAGGCCGCAGCTTAGTATTTGGGCGAGCATCGGGTCCAAAACGATTTTGGGTCAGTACGCCGGCAAGATCCTTCCCGTTTTTGAACTGGAGTATAATAAACAAGGTCTTGAGAACTGATTTAAAAAAATCAGCACTTCATCCATTTTGTTTTGGCTGTGCCCCGTATTTCACTACAAGGAAAAACAGAGGTATAAAAACGAAGACAGAAAAAAATATCAACAAAAATGAAACAAATAAACGAATTTTAAAAATCTCAGACGACAAAAATGGAAGCATAAGCTGCTCTTACCTTGTCAATGCATCAGTCAAGACTTTGACGACATCAGAGAGAGATGTAAGAGACTTGCCTCGCTTCTCGACGCCGTTCTCTCGTCCGCCACCCTTTACAACCCCACACAATATGGCAAGGCCGGTTATAACTACAGCAACGAATGTAGGCTTGCACATCATTGGTACGATAATTCAGCTAACAAGAGTCACGCAAAAGCAAAACAGACGAAACAATTTTCGCTATGTAGACTTTATATATGTCGATAGTTAAAAGTCAGTATTGCCAAGCACATGCAATAATAAGAACGTTATAACAGGAAAATTCGTGAAAATACATATTTAATATGATGTAAAGGTAGCATTCAATTTTGTTTTCAGAAGAGTTTATTGTTATGAATTTTAATTCACAACAATAAAAAGATAAAAAATAAAAAAAAAAGAGCCAACGTCGCTGCAGAGTTCTTTCTCACCAACTTCTTCAACAGTTTTCTGTCTATTAAAAAACGAGTCCCGATTACCCAGCGCAATGATTTGGCGTCGCGAAAAAACGGCTATAATAACGGCGCACGTTTGCTACTGGACTTAATTCTCAATATCTCTGGCTATTTAAATAGCTATTTCCATTGTTATAAACCTGTTATTACACTTTTATACCTTGATTTACATTTATATAAGAGTCGGGAGGTAGAACATGCCCGAATATCATACGAAGTCCTCGCGTATTAAAAATGAATGACGCTGTTTGTAAGAAATTTTCAAAAGGAGTGTCTACAACGACAAGACTTGAAAACAACATCACGTACATTCAAAAGGAACCTCTATTAACAGTAGAGTCAGGGATGATCGTTGTACTTTTAGGGTTTGAAATGGGATATTTTTCAATCGAAAAAGCTGGTATTTTTAGGGTATGAAACAGTTAGAACAAAAAAAAAGCTACCTTATACAGATCTTTTCATTACGCTTCTTCAAGGATGACATAGCCGGAATTTCAAACCGTTCAGTGAGAGATGTATTTGATGTTTGACGCGATTATTATTTGGTATTTTTTCGGGTGGGAAATCAGTTTTCACGGTTTGGTATTTTTTCGGGTATTTTTCGAGGTTTCCCGATGGTCACCCTTTTTACCTTGAAGAACACTGGAAGTAGAGCATTCCCTGAGGGTGTTATTATAAGTAATACCATGGCACTGAGGGATATTAGTGATTAAATGTCCCCGAAGCCGAGGGAAGTTTAGTGGAAGTCCCGAGCCTCCGGGCGAGGGACTTTTACTAAGCTTCCCGAGGCTGAGGGACATTTAATCACTAATATCCCGAAGAAGCCATGGTATTAGTTTGTAATACCATGATCACCGAGGAAATGGACAAAAATACAGGCTTGAGTTAACGGCGCAAAGGAGAATATATTATAGTGTTTTGTGAAAGAGTCTTGATTAGACTGTACTCTGGGGAATGCTTCATGTTGCACATCTTTGTTTCATTTACACAATAAAAGAGTATAAATTAGTTATAGTAAGGAGTACCTGAAGGTAAACAGATCAGAAATGGCGGAAGGTCGGTTTACTTTTATGAGAGATGACGAAGTGGAGCAAGTAAGAGAGAATACGGTTCCTCAAAATACTAAAAAGCACATACAGAAAAAGAGGAAAGTGCCAACTCATTGTGTGAACAAATAACAGAAATAGGTCTAATCAAATATCCTTTGAATTCGACTTTTGTGCATTTCCTTCTATTGCGCATGCGTTAACGATGTTGTGGATATCAAAATACCACTGTATTGAGCTTCACACATCCCACACGTCTTGAATGCTCGAGTCGTCATAAGTAGAGGAGCGATTAAATACTATTTGGTTTGCTCTTGGGTCCCAATGATTGTGTGTACACCTGGTGTATATGAGGGACTGACTTGCATCCTCATGCATAGTAATGAGGGATATTTAGTCTAAATGTCCCTCATGAATATAATCATGAGGGACATTTAGTCTAAATTTCCCTCATGATTGTATTCATGAGGGACATTTAGTCTAAATTTCCCTCATGATTGTATTCATGAGGGACATTTAGTCTAAATTTCCCTCATGATTGTATTCATGAGGGAGATTTAGTCTAAATTTCCCTCATTACTATGCATGAGCGATGCTTGACTTAGAGCTTTCGCGAGGGATGTTTGTTGTTAAATGTCCCTCGTGGAACAATGAAAACCGAGGTGATCATGGTATTACTACAGATATATACTTCCATATATCAATGCCGACGACACAGTGATGACGAATAGTTTATTACAATATTACCATGGAAATTTCATTCGTTATACACAAAAATTGTGACTGCAAGTCTTCATTGAAAAGCACTTTTACAAAACTATATTCTACTTATCTATGAACGATTACTGAGTACATCTTAGAACTAGTCAAATACATGAGCACTACGACATAGTACGTAGTAGCCCGTGTACTGGTAGTTGATTTGTTTTACAAGGAAGATTCAGCCGTCCCCGTTGAATCGTAGATTAGAAATGGCGCGAAAATTGACGCGCCTTCACAATAGCCTCGTTTTCGTGTCTATGACGTGACAAATTTGATAAACACTTGCCAATCATTTTTAAATCACAAAAATTACAGTTATTGTTTATTGGACCTCGTTTCCATGCCCTTTCGCGTCTGGTTGGAACCGAGAAGGGCCTGGAACGAGGTCAGTTTTCAATGATTGCAGTTCATCTAAAAACTAATATACACACTTTTTTATTTACTAAATATTATTTATTAAAAAAAACGAAAAACGCTTGGATTATTAACTACTTATTAACCCAGCGCGAGGTCAATACAGGAAAATACCAGACCGACGGCGAGGTCTGTACAAAAATGACCGAGGTCTGATATTTTCCTGTACTGATCGAGCAAGCGAGGTTATTTAATACGTTTATTATATGGCATTTTTAATCGAGGTGAGGTTATAAAATCCGTAATCGCCCGCTAAACAGCCAATCAGGTCGCGAGATTTCACCGGCATTAGTTTATGCCATATAATAAGGTGAAGTACTGAATATACCTCACGTTATTAAAACTATAAACGTTACAATGGTATATCAACAAAACGTTCTCAATATCATACAACATTGCTTTATATACATTATCAGTGTACCATTCTACTAGGTCTATCTATTACTGTATATCAATTATTTTATCAAGCGCTAGAAGATTTGTTCCGGGACAGCCACAGGCAGCACAACCATTGCTTCTAAGGCTACTAATTAAAAAAATTGAAATACACGTGTCGTGCACAGGGAGCCCGACATCATACGTTTCTCCGCACAGGGAGCCCAACACCATACGTTTCTCCGCACAGGGAGCCCAACATACGTTTCTCCGCACAGGGAGCCCAACATCATACGTTTCTCCGCACAGGGAGCCCAACATCATATGTTTATCCGCACAGGGAGCCCAACATAATACGTATTGTGCGCGCGCTCTCAACCACAGGAAACCCATCAAAAACGACGCGTGCATACAGATATATTTTTTATGAGTAGTAGCCTCGGAAGCAATGGTTGGGCTACCTGTGGCACAGCCAACCTCTTTACGAAAGAGAATATCGCGGGTCGTGGGGGTCGTACTAAGCTTGGCTTTACTCGAAACCTCATTTCTAGAATACCACGTGATTCCTACATGACGTCACAGGTCACGTGATGTTAAACTAGGAACCCACTACTGACGTAGCCGGGTTGGTGTTGCTCACCACTAGACGGCTGTCGATTTCTCCGCTGGTTAACAGGTACTTCGGGCTCAGGGGCAACTAGTCGTGGAGGATCATTAGCGTATATGGGTTCTTGATGGTCGGAGCCATACGCGGGTTGACGACCCGGAGAATTTGGCCTCACTAGTTGACCGTGAATGTTGACGTAGGGCTGGGAACGAATATAGGATTTGATGTGTTAGCTACAGAATTGATCTGATACTTGAGATACGTACAGATAACACAGCCAAGTACCCAGATAGACAACAGATGGGATGCATGAAAGAGCTTTGTGTCAACACGGTGGGTTTGTAGATGCACGACCCCATACAACCTACTCAACGTTATCTCCTTTTCCATCCCCTTCCCCTCCCCTCCCCAGTCCCTTCCCCTCGCCTTTCCCCTCGGATTCAGAGGGCCGCTACGCAGGCTAGTCTGTTATTGTATTACAATTTGCGCTTTCCATGTAAATGGACAGACCAGATAGCGCCCTGCTTTACTATTGTTATAGCCTTGGAATTGCTTTACCTGTCTAGTCCTGTTTCGTGGTTCAGTGAACGACCTCGAATAACGGCCATCAGGTTCGTCGTCTTCGTTCGACAAGCCACGAAGGAATGATGGCGGCTCGGGAAGGGTTTCAGCAACTGAACGACACAAGAACATGTGGTTAGGTATCTATTCGTAACCCCTACCCCTCCCTAGAGGTTTTGATCTTGTTCGTCCCCCCCCCCCCCCCCCCCCCCCCCCCCCCCCCCCCCGCCCCCACCCTCCCTTAGACGATTACTGTCGCCCTTCTTTATTTTTCCAGTCATTCTTTTACAGGGAGAGGCAACATCTCTGCTGCCCGTCCCCCACTCACAAGACGATTACTGCTGCCCTTCTTTAATCTTCCATATAGTCATTCTATTACAGGGAGAGGGCAACCCCACCCTCTTCTTTACTATGCATAAACTTACTAGGCTCCTTCTGCATTGTTCCTCGCCCCCGGAAAACTCGGGCATGCTCGGCGGTAAATCTGGCAATCGATCTTTGCGACGGTAACTAGGACGATCCTCTAATTCCATGACGTCATCTGCTATAGGTCTTCGTTTATTAACACGTGGTTCATAGTCCTCCTCCATGCCAGGTATGTCGGCTCGATCCTCTGGAGTGTACGATGGGGGTGGCCCTGGAGGTGAACAGTATGGAAAACATTTACGATTGATGCCTTTATCAGATTTGGGAACAACAAGACCCGGCGGGGAGGGGGAGGGGTGAAATTCAGGGTAATTTAATAGGTGCATGGGCGTGGTCGAGGAAGAAGTGCTAAGACGTCGTATGTATTCAGCTTGATAAGGATTGAGAAATAGAACTAGATAGAAAGCATACTAGATTAACTAGTAAAATATGGAAAGGTATAGAAGAAAGTACAAATGGAATCCACTGTATAAAGAAAGATGGCGGATCAGTAGTTTTCCCAATAATCCTTTGCGCGCATCATAAAACACTATACTATGTAGAAACTTAAGACTAGAGTTTTGAAAACGTTAAATTTGCTAGTGTAAAGCTGTTACCTGCTTTATATATGTGAACGTGTCAGATAGTTTGTAGATGCGAGTAGTACTGATTTAGGTTAAGTATGAATCAGATAGTTTGTAGATGCCGAGTAGTACTGATTTAGGTTAAGTATGAATCTGTTACCTGCTTTATTTATGTGAACGTGTCAGATAGTTTGTAGATGCGAGTAGTACTGATTTAGGTTAAGTATGAATCTGTTACCTGCTTTATTTATGTGAACGTGTCAGATAGTTTGTAGATGCGAGTAGTACTGATTTAGGTTAAGTATGAATCTGTTACCTGTTTTTATATATGTGAACGTGTCAGATAGTTTGTAGATGCGAGTAGTACTGATTTAGGTTAAGTATGAATCTGTTACCTGCTTTATTTATGTGAACGTGTCAGATAGTTTGTAGATGCGAGTAGTACTGATTTAGGTTAAGTATGAATCTGTTACCTGCTTTATATATGTGAACGTGTCAGATAGTTTGTAGATGCGAGTAGTACTGATTTAGGTTAAGTATGAATCTGTTTTACCCTGCTTTATTTATGTGAACGTGTCAGATAGTTTGTAGATGCGAGTAGTACTGATTTAGGTTAAGTATGAATCTGTTACCTGCTTTATTTATGTGAACGTGTCAGATAGTTTGTAGATGCGAGTAGTACTGATTTAGGTTAAGTATGAATCTGTTACCTGCTTTATTTATGTGAACGTGTCAGATAGATTGTAGATGCGAGTAGTACTGATTTAGGTTAAGTATGAATCTGTTACCTGCTTTATTTTATGTGAACGTGTCAGATAGTTTGTAGATGCGAGTAGTACTGATTTAGGTTAAGTATGAATCTGTTACCTGCTTTATTTATGTGAACGTGTCAGATAGTTTGTAGATGCGAGTAGTACTGATTTAGGTTAAATATGAATCTGTTACCTGCTTTATTTATGTGAACGTGTCAGATAGTTTGTAGATGCGAGTAGTATTGATTTAGGTTAAGTATGAAGCTGTTATCTGCTTTATTTATGTGAACGTGTCAAACAGTTTGTAGATGTGAGTAGTACTGATTTAGGTTAAGTATGAAGCTGTTACCTGCTTTATTTATGTGAACGTGTCAGATAGTTTGTAGATGCGAGTAGTACTGATTTAGGTTAAGTATGAATCTGTTACCTGCTTTATTTTATGTTGAACGTATCAGACGGGTTTGTAGATGCGAGTAGTACTGATTTAGGTAAGTATGAAGCTGTTACCCTGCTTTATTTATGTGAACGTGTCAGA